>CM050860.1:32298460-32333460 GCA_027580175.1 Siniperca scherzeri
TTGTGACGGGCGCCTGAATTATGGATCCGGAAAGACGTCAAGCATTTTAAGTGTCACCAAACAGACCTGAGCCTCACAACCTCCTCTTCACCATGGAGACCTGAAAGAGAACAGACTACAAAAACATACAAGAGGCAAAACTCAGCTTAATAGACTCATTGAGACTGAGATGACCCACCAGGTAATGGTAACAGGTACAAAGAAATCAAAAATAAGCAGCCAACTGTCCAGCAATTTCATGACCGTGGAAAGGGGAGGTTCGTTTCTCACTGAATTTAAAATCTATGAAGGTTAAAAAACAAATTCAACCCCCATGCCCATGGGTAACTTTGTAAAAGCCCCAAATCCAAAATGGCTACCATCGGCCCTGTTGGAAATTGTATTTTCAATGGTTTGGCCTACAATGCTGCACACTCCTTGGTTTCTAGGGCTTTTTGGGACGAGGAATTCATAATTGTTGTCATTTTGATGATTTGACCTATTTGACTTCAAAATCCAAGATGGCCACAGACAAAATGTAAATTTTTCAAAGTCGTCAGAGAGCCTTCATATTAGGCTCTAATGAAAGCTCTGCTCATGATGAGTTGAGTTATGGGCAGTAAAACTACAAGTAAAACTACAAACTACAAGTAAAACATACAGAGGTCATCTCAGAGGTCAAAAAGGTAAACATTTGTAGTTGATGAGAAACAAACCTTTGCTATATATAATGTGGGATGTAATTACTTATCCATCCCTAGATACTTCATTCTGGCACACATGTCCACATATTTTAACTGAGTTTTGTATTTTTTTTTCAGGTCTACCTGGCTACTCTATACTTCGACGGCATCAACAAGATCAAGAATGAATTAATCATTAAGCATCAAAGACAAAGCAAAATGTCTTATGACTGTGTACTAAAATGTGGCAAGCCTTGTAAATTCTCTGATACTATCGGCCAAGGTAAATGGAAGAGTTTACAATCAAAAAACAAAAACTGGTCATGACTTGACAAAAATAAGTGCCTGTGTACTCCCCTCCATTTCTGAACTATACCACATTCACATTCAACGGAAAGGTTTGAAAATTTTAAAGGACTCCTCACACCCTGCAAACCCTCTATTCAGTCTTCTCCCTTCGGGTAAAAGACTACACAGCATTAAGTCTAGAACATCTCGTTTCCACAATAGCACTTATCTGGAAGCAATCCACATCCTAAATGCTTCACTGGTTGTATAAACAACCACATGCACTTTAACTTGTCACTTTAAGGGCACGAGCCATATGGTTGCACTATTGTATTTATAGTATTGTTACTGCATTGTAATTGTGGAAGAGTGTTTTTTTGTGGTCATTCCTTGTTGTGTGTACTATATGATTATATGTTTTATATGTTATATTTTGTTGTTGTTGAGCATACTGACTGAAACAAATTCTAATCAGCTGTGGTTGATATGGCAATAAATTATTGAATCTATTGAATCTTGACTCTTGAAGGTGGGAGTCATTACATGCATCATACATGTAATATCTCAATCTCATCTTCAGACAAGCTTGAAAAAGCCAGACAGTGCAAAAACAAAGAAAGTGACATTGCTCAGTGTTCGAGTCAAACATCAAGTTCTGAAATGCAAGCTCATAAGGCTCGGCGTGATGATGAGACAGAGGGACCATTGTCACCCAAGTGCCTGCATTAATCTGTGGTTGGGCCTCTCCACAACAAAACAAAATGTGTATGGTGCATGCAGGGTGTGGACATGAAGCACCCGAATAGAGTTCAGGGTAAGGTGTTCAGACTCATCACACGCTGTAGGTCTTTAAGACCCAGAGACCCAGTGCACGCCTCACTCTGTCACAGACACGCCAGGCTCCACCACACCACACACACACCGCACTCCCTCACCCGAATACTAATTCCCAGCACCTGTCACCTATCACACACCTGCACTTAATCAGTCACTCTACTCCTCCATAAATTCCAACTCCTCACCACAGTCAGTGTCCGGTCTCGTTGGAATGAAGGACAGAACTTCTACTCCTGCCTCCAATACTTCACGGACTCACCCACGACTCTTTGTCACGACTACTGGTACTCCGAACCTCGATCCCGACTCCTGTCATCTCCAGTTCCCCGAGTGTGTCGCTCCAGCTCCAACTCCTGTGTGTCTCCAGTCTCCTGTGTTTGTCGCTCCTGTTCCCGTTCCCGTGTTCATCTACTCTACACCAGAACTCTTCTGCCACCAGTGAAAAGGGACGGTATCATTAACCCCTTCATCCATTCATATTACCTTTGTTAATAAATAAACTCTCTCAGTCTCCTCACCGTTGTCTCCGGTTGTTCTGTCCGTAACACACTCATTGGGGTCTACGACTACAAGAATTTACTTTCACTGTGGAGTATAGGAAGGGCAAATACAACACTGTAGGGAATTACAATGGTAAAAGGGACACCAAATTGTGTAGGTGCAATCAATTAATTTTCAGAATTAAATTTCAAGATAATAAATAATAACTTTAACAAAGTTCTTTCGGGCACCACTCTTAAAGAAGAGAAAATGATAGCCAATCAATTGACTGAGTCTCATAAAATATAACTATCAATTTGGAACTCTGATTATTGATTCAATTAATAACTATAACCAAAATTTCCATCAATAGCTAGTAGGTTGATGGATTCAGCATAGAAGAGGTTGACAGAATTTACTCTTGTGCAACATTAAAGAAACTAGTATAATTATCCACAAGCATTTATTTAAAAGATAAACAAAAGAAAAGCACACAAAATGAAACCTAACTAAAATGCACTATATACAGGTGTGTGTGTGTGTGTGTAGGAGAAAGACAAAATGGATTCTTGGCTTCAAAATGGCGGCTGAGGCTGCATGGCGTTGGACAAAGGGAAACTACAAAATGATATGGCTGACGAAGTGATGGACTCATGTCCAAGATGGCGTCGGAGACCACATCTGTGTGTTAAGCTATGATTAAGGCCAAAGTTAGTTGCATGCAAAGTCTCTGTGTCCGTGTGGAGCATAAGGGTCACTACGTGTTGATTTGCCTCGGTAAGCGTATTGTCTCATTTCCGGTCGCCGGAGTTTGTGTGTTACTGGTAGCATATTTTTGCTGCTCCCTAGCTCATCCAAGTTAATTTTGATTGATTCTTCATTACAGCAGCTAATTATCTGCTATACATTTAAACGTACACTAGTTCTGCTCAAGCACTCATAGCTCTCTCCTTCTTTTAGCGACGTTCTCGTTAATCCCACAGTTTACATGCTATTCCGTTGTGCTAACTACCGTTCTTTAGCTTAGCAGCTAGCGATGGCATCTATCTCCCTCTCTTACTCTCTCTTGCTCGGTTGTCAAAAGTTGAGCTATTCTTCTGCCTCCTTTAGTGATAATGGTACATGTAATAAATGTAGTTTATTTGTAGCATTGTAGTTGAGACTACATGGGAACTAAATTGTTAGCTGCTGTAGTTAGTTAAGTTAATGTTGAATCGGTGTGTACATATGCAAAGACAATGCCAGACTCCATAGTTTTCTCTGGGCCCCTGCCAAACCTGACCAGTGATGACATGTTTAGCTGTTTCCATATTGGCGTCTCCTGCCTCTCTGTCCGTAACAGAAGACCGCACCACACCGAAGGATTATAGCATGAGCTCCATGGACCCCGTTCAAAAACTTGTGGATGGTCTTTGCCAGTTACTCACCACCTGCCCACCTACATCCACACCAGCCATCACTTCCGCCACTTCCGCAGTCACTCCTTCACCATCGGTGTATACCAGTCCCATGGCCAAACCAGCGCCCTTCTCTGGCTTGGCGGAGGACTGCAATGGTTTCCTTTTGCAGTGTTCGCTGGTCCTGGAGATGCAGCCGCACCTGTACCCCGACGGTCGCTCGAAGGTAGCTTTTCTTATATCGCAGTTAAATGGATGAGCACTCCAATGGGCAGAATCCATCTGATCACAAAATGGACCCGTTACCCCGTCTCTGAATAACTTTATAACCCACTTCAAAGAGGTATTCGGCATCCCAGCAGGTGATTTGTCGGCTGGTGAGCAACTTTACCATCTGAAACAAGGTTCTAAATCCATAAATGACTACACACTAAGGTTCAGGACTCTCGCAGCTGCCAGCGGATGGAACGAACAATCACTCATCACCACCTATCGCCAGGGGTTGGATCCTAGGGTGCGGTTGCATCTTGCTGCATATGAGGATACCATCGGTCTCTAACGATTCATCCAGCTCTCCATCAGAGTTGCTACTTGTATGCAGTCGTGTCTAGAGGAATACCAAGGCCAGCCACTATTCGCACCATCCCTCTGCCAGCCAGAATCCATCAGCCCTCCAGAACCAGGTCCGAACCTATGCAATTGGAAAATAATCGACTGACACTAGCTGAGCAGCAGAAGCGGCTGTTATGCTTGTACTGTGGTGGCATGGGGCATGTCATCTCGACATGCCCTATTCGTCCTCCCCGTCCCACGGTGAGTACCATCCTTCCCTCCTTGAAAAGAATGAAGCCAGTTTCTACCATTATCAGGCTTACTGCTGTCGATGTCTCCATTCCATCTCCTTCTCCTTCCATCTGCCCTCAGTGCAGTTCCTTGGATACATCAGCAGCAGCAGTGGCATCCAGATGGATGAGGGGAAGGTAGATGCCATAAGGACCTGGCCCACTCCATCCACTATCAAAGAGCTCCAAAGATTTCTCGGATTTGCCAACTTCTACCAAAGATTCATCAAAGATTACAGCTCCATAGTATATCCGCTTACCAATCTCCTCCGCTTCTGGTGGCCAAACATGGCTAGGGATGTCAGGAATGTGCCATCTCAAAGAGCATTCGCCACCTTACCTACGGTAAGCTACTTCCTCTGCCCGTTCCCAACAGACCCTGGTCACACTTGGGAGTGGATTTCATAACCGACTTGCCTGCCTCTGACAACAATACCTGCATCCTGGTGGTGGTCGACCGATTCTCCAAATCCTGCAGACTGATACCCCTCAAGGGACTACCCACAGCCATGGAGACGGCAGAACTCTTGTTCAACCACGTGTTCCGCTATTACGGGATCCCTGAAGACGTAGTGTCTGACCGGGGACCCCAGTTCATTTCACGAGTGTGGAGAGCCTTCTTCTCCCTCCTAGGTGTGACAGTAAGCCTCTCATCAGGATACCATCCGCAGTCCAACGGGAAGACGGAGAGGAAGATCCAAGAGATCGGCTGGTTCCTACGTACCTTCTGCCATGGCCACCAGAACCCTTCAAACCAGTTCCTGGGTTGGGCCGAGTACGCCCAGAACTCCCTCCGCTAACCTACCACCGGACTCACTCCCTTCCAGTGTGTGCTCGGCTACCAATCCCCTCTCTTCCCATGGTCAGGAGAACCATCAAAGGTACCAGTGGTAGACTACTGGTTCCGAGAGGGTCTGGGACGCAGCTCACCATCAGCTGCAATGAGCACTTTGCAGACGCAGAATGACGGTCGACCTGAGACGCTTCACTGCTCCAGCCTATCAACCTGGTCAGAAGGTCCGGCTGTCGACCCGAGACATCAGAATGCGTCTGCCCTGCAAGAAGCTCAGTCCCAGATTCATTGGTCCCTTCACCATCACTAAGCAGATCAATCCGGTCACTTATCAGCTCCAACTACCACCACAGATTTCACCCAACTTTCCACGTTTCACTCCTCAAACCTCACCACCCTTTTGTTTATGTTCCCACAGAGCCTGGCACAGCAGCTGAACCCCCCCTTCCTCTCATTCTGGAGGATGGAGCAGCGTACCAGGTAAACGAGATCTAGGACTCCCGGCGCCGTGGCAGTCTACTGGAATACCTGGTGGACTACGGTCTCGAGGAGCACTCATGGGTACCACCACGGTGTCGGGGTCCTTGGCCCTCGGGAGCTGGCCATGGGAGGGGGGGGTACTGTCACAGACACGCCAGGCTCCACCGTCATTCAGTCACAGTGCACTCCCTCACCAGAATACTAATCACACACACCTGCTCCCCATCAGCACCTCATCACTACGGGGATAAAAGCACACCACTCACCTCATTCAGTTATCCAGTCTCCTTAATGGCAAAAGGACTCTACATGGGAATCTCCATGACGTCTCTGTTCATTATTTAATAACTTTTGAACTCCTATTACTGGACTATACACCATTCTCAATATAACAGAGGACTCCTATGCAAATCAACTATGCTGCTTAAAGATGTTTTACCCTTAGTTAGCACTTCGTTACTGGATATGATCAATCTGTCTTTATTAACAGGCTATGTACCACAATCCTTTAAAGTAGCTGTAATTAAACTTCTTCTTAAAAAGCCCACTCTCGATCCAGGGGTTTCAGCCAACTATAGACCTATATCTAACTTTCCCTTTCTCTCTAAGATCCTTGAGAAAGCAGTCGCAAATCTGTTGTGTGACTTTCTAAATAACGATAGTTTATTAGAGGATTATCAGTCAGGATTTAGAGTGCATCATATCACAGAGACAGCAGTGGTGAAAATTACAAATGACCTTTTCAGACAATGGACTTGTCTCTGTACTCGTCTTGTTAGATCTTAGTGCTGCGTTCGACACCATTGAACACCATATCCTTTTACAGAGACTGGAACATGTCATCGGCATTACAGGAACCGCACTAAGCTGGTTTAAATCCTATCTATCAGATTGATGTCAGTTTGCACATGTTAACGACGAATCCTCCGTGCACGCCAAAGTTTGTCACGGAGTTCCACAAGGTTCTGTGCCAATTCTATTCACCTTATATATGCTTCCTCTAGGCAATATTATTCGGAAATACTCCATAAACTTTCATTGTTATGCAGATGATACCCAATTATATCAACTTCAAGCATGCCTTAATTGCAATTTTCGGATGTTAAACTCTGACAAAACTTAATGTATTGTACTTGGCCCCAAACACCTCTGAGTCACATTTTCTAAAGATATAGTTGCTCTAGATGGCATTGCCCTGGCCTCCAGCACCACCGTAAGGACCCTCAGAGTTATCTTTGGATCAGGATTTATCCTTTAACTCCCACATGAAACAAACTTCAAGGACTGCCTTCTTTCAACATTGCAAAAATCAGGCACTGTCTCAAAATGATGCCGAAAAACTAGAATAAGTGATAAGTCTCTTAAGACTCTCCAGTTGATCCAGAATGCTGCCCTGCAAGAAGCTCAGTCCCAGATTCATTGGTCCCTTCACCATCACTAAGCAGATCAATCCGGTCACTTATCAGCTCCAACTACCACCACAGATTTCACCCAACTTTCCACGTTTCACTCCTCAAACCTCACCACCCTTTTGTTTATGTTCCCACAGAGCCTGGCACAGCAGCTGAACCCCCCCTTCCTCTCATTCTGGAGGATGGAGCAGCGTACCAGGTAAACGAGATCTAGGACTCCCGGCGCCGTGGCAGTCTACTGGAATACCTGGTGGACTACGGTCTCGAGGAGCACTCATGGGTACCACCACGGTGTCGGGGTCCTTGGCCCTCGGGAGCTGGCCATGGGAGGGGGGGGTACTGTCACAGACACGCCAGGCTCCACCGTCATTCAGTCACAGTGCACTCCCTCACCAGAATACTAATCACACACACCTGCTCCCCATCAGCACCTCATCACTACGGGATAAAAGCACACCACTCACCTCATTCAGTTATCCAGTCTCCTTAATGGCAAAAGGACTCTACATGGGAATCTCCATGACGTCTCTGTTCATTATTTAATAACTTTTGAACTCCTATTACTGGACTATACACCATTCTCAATATAACAGAGGACTCCTATGCAAATCAACTATGCTGCTTAAAGATGTTTTACCCTTAGTTAGCACTTCGTTACTGGATATGATCAATCTGTCTTTATTAACAGGCTATGTACCACAATCCTTTAAAGTAGCTGTAATTAAACTTCTTCTTAAAAAGCCCACTCTCGATCCAGGGGTTTCAGCCAACTATAGACCTATATCTAACTTTCCCTTTCTCTCTAAGATCCTTGAGAAAGCAGTCGCAAATCTGTTGTGTGACTTTCTAAATAACGATAGTTTATTAGAGGATTATCAGTCAGGATTTAGAGTGCATCATATCACAGAGACAGCAGTGGTGAAAATTACAAATGACCTTTTCAGACAATGGACTTGTCTCTGTACTGTCTTGTTAGATCTTAGTGCTGCGTTCGACACCATTGAACACCATATCCTTTTACAGAGACTGGAACATGTCATCGGCATTACAGGAACCGCACTAAGCTGGTTTAAAATCCTATCTATCAGATTGATGTCAGTTTGCACATGTTAACGGCGAATCCTCCGTGCACGCCAAAGTTTGTCACGGAGTTCCACAAGGTTCTGTGCCAATTCTATTCACCTTATATATGCTTCCTCTAGGCAATATTATTCGGAAATACTCCATAAACTTTCATTGTTATGCAGATGATACCCAATTATATCAACTTCAAGCATGCCTTAATTGCAATTTTCGGATGTTAAACTCTGACAAAACTTAATGTATTGTACTTGGCCCCAAACACCTCTGAGTCACATTTTCTAAAGATATAGTTGCTCTAGATGGCATTGCCCTGGCCTCCAGCACCACCGTAAGGACCCTCAGAGTTATCTTTGGATCAGGATTTATCCTTTAACTCCCACATGAAACAAACTTCAAGGACTGCCTTCTTTCAACATTGCAAAAATCAGGCACTGTCTCAAAATGATGCCGAAAAACTAGAATAAGTGATAAGTCTCTTAAGACTCTCCAGTTGATCCAGAATGCTGCAGCATGTGTACTGACAAGAACTAGAAAAAGAGATCATATTTCTCCAATATTAGCTTCTCTGCACTGGCTCCCTGTAAAATCCAGAATCGAATTTAAAATCCTTCTCCTCACCTACAAAGCTCTTAATGGTCTGGCACCATCGTATCTTAAAGAGCTCATAGTACCTTATTACCTGACTAGAACAATGCGCTCCCAGACTGCAGGGTTACTTGTGGTTCGTAGAGTCTCCGAAAGTAGAATGGGAGCCAGAGCATTCAGTTATCAAGCTCCTCTCCTGTGAAATCAGGTCCCAGTTTGGGTTCGGGAGGCAGACACCATCTCCACATTTAAGAGTAGGCTTAAGACTTTCCTCTTTGATAAAGCTTATAGTTAGGGCTGGCTCGGATGAGTCCTGAACCATCCCTTAGTTATGCTACTATAGGCCTAGACTGCCGGGAGACTTCCCATGATGCACCTCTTTCCTCTCTCCTCCATCTCCATTTGTATGCATTTTTCTTCCATTACTGCATGTTACTAACTCGACATCTTCTCTCTCTCCAGTAGTTTTGTGATTTCTCGTCTCTCTCCTTCTGTCGCTTTCAGCAGGTATTTCTACCTCTGGAGCTGCAGAGTCTGGATCTGTGGTTGTGGGCCACCTGCTGCCCCCATGTTCCTGCTGGACAACTGCTACTACAGTTGTTGTTGTTGGCTTTGTTACTATTATTGTCATTATCATTCCTATTATTATTATTAATATTATCATTATTATTATTATTATTACTATATTAATATTACCACTACCATTACATGCTATTTGCTATTTTAAAATTCTAGATGGAATTTGCATTGTGCTTCCCTCTCCCCACCCCTTCTCTCTCTCTCTCTCTCTCTCTCTCTCTCTCTCTCTCTCTCGCTCTCTTCACCTAACACGGCAGCTGCGGATGGCCGCCCACCATTGAGCCTTGTTGTGCCTGAGGTTTCTGCCTGTTAAAAGGAATATTTTTCTTGCCACTGTCGCCAAATGCTTGCTCATGGTGGAATTTGTTGGGTCTCTGTAAATAATATTATAAAGAGTATGATCTGGACCTGCTCTATAGGATAAGTGCAATGAGATAACTTCTGTTATGAATTGGCGCCTTATAAATAAAATTTAATTGAATAATTCCGTTCTCTGCATATCCATCACTGTCTGGTTTGGTTGGCCACCAAACAGGACAGGAACAGACTACAGCAGACAGTCAGGACTGCAGAAAAGATCATCTCCCACCAGCCCATGTCCATTGAGACTGCCAGGTGTGCAGTGGAATAGGAGCCCGCAGAGTGTCTTTCCACCGGAGAAGCTGTGCCTCTTGACAGCAAAGGGAAGTGCTCCTCCATAAGTGTTCCAACAGGTTGTTCATGGACAGGGAGTGCCCAGATTAACACCGTGGAGTTAAAAGCATCCTACAGTTTTGAGTTTTCTTTAAAAACAGCATTTAATTCATTCAGTTGGTGTAGCTTCGTGTGCAGCTCAATTAGTTTCTCTTCTTTCTTTCTTTCTTTCTTTCTTTCTTTCTTTCTTTCTTTACTTAATCACACTTTATTAAAATTGTCAGTGAAAACTGTGTTGATTACTAAAAACATGTCACAGAGCTCACATTTAAAATCCCTTTTTTCCTCAGCAGCCCAGCAGGCGTATTTACATGAAAATTTCAACTTTTACAACTAATGTTAATCCTTTCCAAGTCTCTCACCAAACTGGCTGCTGTGATGGCTGGCACACTCCAAAAGTCCCCACTATACAGGCAAAAAACATAGCCATGAAAGTCAGATGCATGAATTCAGTTTAAGTATTTTCAATTACACTTTTGTATAATTAAAACAAAAATTTACAAACAAAAGTTATAATCTCTGATTACAAAATGGTCAGACAAGAAAACATACTTAAATTGACATTGCTTGTAGAATATTTTTATGCGCATGGTATATCAACAAGCTAACCATAGATTAAGTATTTTTAAACTACTATCAAGAGGTTGTTTTTAAACCCAAACATATGAATTTGAACTTATCTGCACATTTGCACAAAACATTAGAAAAATGCCAAAACTTATAACCAAAGGATCTCCAAGGCACAAAATGGGAGGAAAAAATGTAGAGGAGCTTTCTACTGCATAGAGAAATTCTTGCACATTCACTTCCTTGCTGGCTCCTAACCAAAGAATCACATGATCTCAACTGATCAACCAGAAAAAGGTCCACGGTAGGCTTTGCTTTTAACATAAACTATCGCAAGGTAGTGCTAATACAGCAAACTTAAAGGCTATAGTAATAATGTCATGATAGATTGCGTTTATGTAGCGTGGTTAGGTAATGTTATGTTTTCACCAATGAATGTTGGACATAATGCAGTAAAGAGACTTTACATTTCATTACATGTTTGTAACATGTTTGAAAACTGCTTAATAAGTGTATTCAAACTTAATAGGAACATAGGTCATAAAAAGTATTTTTCAGCTGGCGCTGGAAGCTGTGCGGTGACTTCACTGTCCTGACTTCAAGGAGGGAGTTGCAGTAAGCTGGGAAGGAGATGACACGCGCCTGAATTAACACCTGGGTTGCCTCCCTAGTGAGGAAGGAGCAATTCCTCCTGATGTTGTACAGGAGGAATATACAGAAGCAGGCAACTACTGCCATGTTTGCCAAGAATGAGTTCATCATCTAAGGTCACACCAAGGTTTCTCACTGTCCAAGTTGGTGTTACTGTAGTATTATCATGGTGATAGACAGGTCTCGGGCATCCTTTCCTCTGAAGGAACACAGTTCAGTCTTGTTCAGGTTGAGCTTTAGGTGGTGCATTGAAAGCCACTCCAAGATATCTGCTAGGCAAGCAGTGATGCATGCGTTCCACCTGAGTGTCAGATGGGGGGGATGAGAAGAATAGTTGGGTGTCACCAGCATAGCAGTGGTAGGAGGAGTACAGTAATTTAAACTTTTACAACTCTGCCAGTGAGATGAACAAAGTCCAGTGGTTCACATCATCTTCTATTGTATGGGGCAGAGGATTGAAATTGATTGGGAAATAAACAGCTGAGTGATGGGAGACAGAGCTGCTGTATTTCAATTCTCTATTAACACAGGTAGCATTATTGATTGATTGAGTGTTACTGATTGAGAGTTTTGGGAGGTGTGCTATAAGTTAATTGGACATAAATGTTATGATACACAGACAATCTGGACCCAAAAGTAGAACTGACAGAGAGAGAAATGGAGTGATTAGTTTCAGTTTATTGCAAACACAAAGAGACACCAGGTGTGTGGAGGGAAACGCTGGGAGCTGGTGAACTAGGCGATAACGGCTGGCTGGCGAGTGACTGGTGAGAGAAGGCAGGCAGAGCGAGGACAGCATGCTGAGGTGGAACGGAGGAGAATCCGCAGAAAGTCGTTGCTGGTAGAGCCTGTAAGGGGTTGGAGACAGGTGTCGATAGATGAGGTGAGCCACATAGGTAAACGAACAATCTGGCAAAGACTGAAGAGAAGTGCCGGGTATATATACTGCCAGGTGTTGATTAGTGGATGGAGAGCAGGTAGCAGCAGGTGAGTAGCAGATGTGTCAGTTCCTGATTCGAGGTTCCTCGGAGGCTGCACCCCGCCAGCACACACACTGCTGAGCAACGGGACCTCCATGGCGCAGGGCAGTGGTGAGGACGAGCAGCTGGGCAGCAGGAAGGCACAACAGGCAGGAATGACGCCTGGAGGCTAGCATGCTGGGGGCTAGCTGACTGAAGGACAGGCTGAGGGGCAGGCAGGTTGCTAGTGGGCTGGATGCTAGCAGGCCGAGGTGCAGGCAGGGGGCTAGCAGGGCGGCTAGCAGGCCGAGATTCAGGCTGGTCACTGGCAGGCCAGAAACTAGCTGGCCGAGAAACAGGCTGAGGAGTAGCAGGCAGGGGTGCAGGCTGGGAACTTGAAGACTGGAGGCTAGCATGTTGGAAGTTAGCATGCAGGGATATCAGCTGGGGTGTCTGGGTATAGAGGAAGTCCGTGAGCCATTCAAGGATGGCCTCCCTCAGCCCAGCCAATGTCGACAATCTTGCTTCTACCAGAAAAATGATTGCCTCTCTGTGGGACTCATCTCTTATCTCATCCCATATGTCCTTGAGGCACATCAAGTTACAAATCACCTGGTACTCTTCCTTGGAAAAGTCTACTGGATCCATGATTGGTCAGATCGTACTGTTTGTAAGTTTTATGTCAAGCAAGGTAGTTGGGGAAATAAGGGGGTTTGGACCCAAACACAGACTAGGAGGCAGAGCAGGTGCAGTTCAGTGATTTAATGATATGGAAAAGACTTACACGAGTTATAAGCAGGCAGAGGTAGAAAACAGAAAAGCAGACCCAACAAGGCACAGACAAAATACAAAATACAAAATACAAGAATCCAAACACACTAATCAAACATAGTAATCCAATGCAGAAAGTCCACAAAACACCAAGTAAAGGGCTGAAACACTCTACACATGGTATGATGATCTGACAAAGGGACAGGGGAATCACACAGACTTCACACGAAGTAGCAGGAACACGGGGCAACTACACACAGGTGGGGGTAACAAGACACAGGTGAACCTAATCAGGGCAGGGCAAACAATCAAAAGAGGCGGGAAAAGCAAACAAAGATAAAACAGGAAATAACTGAACGCAAACCCAAAACCATGACACCAAGATCTTCTCTGATGTCAGATTTGTGTTGTAATAAACGCACATATTCAAGTAAGGAAAACTGAGGCACATCAAGTTTATTCTTCTATTCATCAAAGTGAAGATTGACCAAAAGTACAAGTTTTTCCACATCAGGAGGTTATAAATTACATTAATAGTTTCTTGTTAGGATGTAAAAGGATTTTGTAGGAATACTAATATATCATCTGTGTAAAGGTTAATTTAATGTTGTACTGTATGTGGATGGCTGGAAACTACATCATCATTCCGCAAGTTGAAGATGTCCTTTGATTTTAACAGCATGTTACAATGGAAAGTGGAGAGCTGCTGTTGAAAACATTGTTGGATTTGGGAGCTAATGAACTCAAACACTTCCAGTGGTACCTGCAGCAGGCCGACAACCAGGAAGGCCTCAACATCATCCCAAAGTGTCAACTGGAGAAAGCAGACAGGGTGGATACAGGAACAAAATATTAAGCAGTCCTGAATCATATATACACACATAAAAAACTTTATACCAGCAATACTGTACAGGGTATGCTGATTTACCATGAAATGTTTTCATTACTTGGTATATTCTCTCAGTAATATCATCTGTTGTTTACTCATTCAGAGACTTGACGAATGCCAACATAAACTCAAAGAAAAAACTGTTTGAAAAAGATGTTTCAGCAAATCATCACAACAAGAAAGTCAATACTTCTGAATGAGATCTACACAGAGCTCTACATCACAGAGGAAGAGACCATGGAAGTTAACATGGAACATGAGGTCAGACAGATTGAAACAGCATCCAGGAAATCAGTAAGAACAGAACAAAAAATCTAAGTTAAAAATATCTTTAAATCTTCACCTGGACAAGAAGAGCCATTTGGGACAATGATGACAAAAGGAAGGTCTGGCATTGGGAAAACAGTCTTAACACAGAAGTTCACTCTGGACTGGTCTAAAGATAAAAACATTCAGGACATACATTTCACATTTCCATTCACTTTCAGAGAGCTGAATGTGCTGAAAGAGAAAAAGTACGACAAGTTCTTTGTTCATCACTTCTTTACTGAAACCAAAGAAGCAGTGATATGTTGTGCCGTGGAAGCTTCAAATAATGAACAAAACTGGTGTCGTTCAAACTGAGCATTTTTACTCGCCATTACGCTACAGTTTTACAGAGGAAAAGGTAAACAAACGGACTTTGGCACCTGACGTCTCACATTCATACTATCACTAAAACTAGCGACAAAGCAGTGGATGGGTTACTTCCTTGCAACTTCCTTTCCTTTTATCACTGTCCATAGTAACACTGAATTATTACCATTACGCATATTTACTGTAAATATATAAATAGTATGTTTTAACATTTCTTTTATAAACTATTTTGAACTAAAAAAACATGACTTGCATTATTTAATTTAAACCAAAACAATTCACAACATGATATTTTCCATACTGTGGTCCAGACCTTCAAATGGCACACATTGTCTAGATTCAACACTAAAGGTGATAATGGGGTGACACGCAATGTTGGCCTATCTCTGATGAAGAGAGAGGAACATCAGCAGTTCACAACACTGAACTTAAAGTATAAGACAATAAAGTTTACAGTAATAACTTTTCATGTCCATTAAGGTTGAATCTGTGTAAACTGTCATGGAGAAGTTGTGCAGCTCTGGCCTCAGTTCTAAGCTCTAAGTCCTCTGATCTGAAAGAGCTAGACCTGAATGTCCATGTCTATTACAGAACACATCCTGTAATTTCACGAGGGTTAAAATGCTGTCTGGAACGATGAGTTCAATTACCGAGAAGCACAGTGAAGATTTCATTCCCCACCACCCCCTGTTATGTTAATCCTGTCCGAATGGGTCTTACGATGGAACCAGTTTTAATCAGGGAGGCAACACTGAATGCAAGGCTGTTTCGCAAGACAAAAGCAGGAAAAAGGTATTTTCTAGAACCAACAGAGACCTGAGCTACAATCATCCAGGATACACAGGCGTAATAGTGCTCTTTGCTAGACTGGAGGATCCACAGTGGAGACTGGACACTCTCAAGTATGGAACCAGGAAGACATATATACATTTGCTTAGTTGGACTGAGAAGTGGAAGAATACTGGTTGACATTTATGACTGATTAGAAATTCTAAAGGGTATTACAGTAAATGCACAGGGTATGTGGTTTTGACTGTTTTTTCCTTCAGTGTGGATCACAGCAGAGGTTGAAACCTGGACTGCAAAAGTATTAGTTTGACTCTTGAAAACAGTACATAACAATCTATTTGACAGAGAGCATTTTATGCTGCTCATGGAGGTGAGGATAATAGCTTTTATTACATTTTCAAATTAACCGTTTAGTAAGTTGTGAAATGTGAAACACTTTTTACACTATTTACTAATGTATGCAATGTGCATATACTGTATGTTTAAGCATTCATCTAATATGTATCATATATATCAGCCTTCTGCCAATATATACTGTGCACAGCTTCTCCCACATAACATTAGCTGCAAGAGTTGTCTTTGCTTATGATGTAGCATACTTGATGAACACAGAGTACAGTGATGTGAAGTTAGTCTATGTAGTACGTTCCAGTTAGTCTATTTAAACTGCTGTCACACCCAAAGGTACAGTCTTTAGTTCATAGAAAACTACAGAGAATTTCTCAGTGTAATGAAAACTAAATGCTATAGACTAAAAACTGACGCATACAGACCTAAATTAGTTTTAGTTTACTAGTAATATAAGCCGTCAGCAGCTATCATATGTAGGCATGAACTAAATCCGTTTACCATCTCCAGATCCGGTCATTCTTGATTTAACTGTCTGAAAATGTTAGCTCCGTATATTTTATTCAAGGTTCTAACACTTGAGGGTCAGTGGTAGGGTTGCACCTAACGATTATTTTTTTTATTGATTAATCTAACGATTACCTAACGGCTAATTTATCAATTATTCTAAAGATTATCTTTCATTACTTGATTAATATAACAATTAATTTACCCAAAATAAGTATCAAAAACGTTTAATATCTCATTAATATTTCAAAATTTGATTCAATAATTTTCTATTAAAAACAAACAAATGTAACTAAAAAGAAAGTATGTACTGCAGGGCATTATTCTGCAACAAAAAATATATTTGTCTATTGAAAATATTATAATATTTGAAAGAATAAATTAAAACACACACCCCTACACCTCTGGTTTCTGCACGCACACACACACCTGCTTGCCCCACCTCTCTCTCCCTGTCTGTGTCTGCTCTGTGATTTTCTTTGTCAGCACTATGTTTTATAAAGTCGCCCAAAAACCACAGCTCCCGTTTTGGATGTTTTCACCCGTGGTTCCGCTTTCACAGCAGCAGTTGAGCCATGGAGGAGGCTTGTTGTTAATGACGTCGCCTATCGAAATGATCAAACCCATCGTACCGAATGACATCGGCACCAACAGGTGCACTTACAAGCTTTTACAAAACAACGGCACAAGTAGGCCTACATAAACAGGAGGATCTCTCTCTCTGTGTTTCTCTGCAGAGCATGTGCGACTGTCGTTAGACCGCACAGGAGGGGAGAGCGAGGGGAGACTGCTGCAGCTTGTCCCCCGGGAGAATCCATGCTCTGACTGGTGCAGCCAGACTTCATTGCGACGCATCGACGCACAATATGCAAATCGGCGTATTTCTGTAATCAATGACGTCGATTACGCCGATGAATCGTCCCAGCCCTAGTCAGTGGTTTAATATGAGTAGATTAATGGTGACATTTTATGAAAACGTCGTCTTTTCAGTGGTCTGCTGTTCCTACAAACTCACACACTAAAATGAGACAACCCAGTCCGTTTTTGTGGGCATGTTGCACTTTATGCCCATCTGTAATTTAGCAAACGGGCACGCTTTACAGTATGTAGGTATTGAGTATGTGTATCACTGCTAGACTGAGCATAGCGACATGTACTCAAAGCAAACATGAGCATAGTACAGTTACAGCTGATTAGAATGCGATTGGTAATGTCATTGTGACCTGGAGGCACATCTTGTCTGTTGTGCTGTAGAACTGTACATTTAGGCTTCTAGACCTGAAAGATTAGCAAGTAGCTACTGCTACAACCACTCAGATTCAGCTCTGTTATTAGTACCGTCGGTACTGTTTTTGTTGAAATGGACTTTCAAGCTTTCAAACGTCTCAAGTATCAAGCTCACACTGGCCCACTTCCACTTTATTTACATTAATCCATGTTACAGGCCAAGGTTTGCAAAGATTTTGCTATTCTGCTATATACTGTATCTACCCTAGTAATTAGAGTCATATCTGCATTCATGTGTTTTATTGCTATTTTTCTTCTGCCATTTGAAAAAATGCATGCGTTAAGCTTTACTGTTCTCTGTGTTTAGGAAAGCACATCTGGACAGTTGGCTATGGTACACCATGTGGCCTGCCTGACTGACCCACTATCAAAACTCTCCAACCTCATTTCAGAAGTGTCGCTTTGTTGACCAACAGTTATTTTATTATGTGATGTCATTCGTTATGATTCTGTAGTTTAGTTGTAATTGCTCCTCATTTTTTAATTTGGCACGACTAACATGATATTGAATGTCTGTTTGTATGTATTGAAGGCACGCATAAAACTATGTCCTGCACTGATGTTGGTGTTGGCACCTCGACTATTGTCTTCAAAGCTTCACTACCAAGGAAGAGCAGAACCCTTTAGAAGGCAGCTCTTTTATGGACATTCCAGATCCACAGGATTCTACAGAGATTCTACAAGATCCTGCAGACTGTCACTGAGTCAAGATGTGAGTTACTCAATATTTAACCTAAACATTTTAATAATTTGTTGGATTAGTTTTCTGTATTCATTTTAGCTCAAGCAATATAGATGTTAATATTTTGTTGTTGTTAATTTTTTGTCTTAACGGTCTAATATAATGGAATTTTCCATCCCTGTCCATAAGACACCAGGACACAAGGATGTACATAGAGACAGCCCAGGATGGCATGTTGGAGCGGCTCAGTCAGGGCAGACTCACCAGGTAGATACTTTTTACTGTGTGTTGCATAGAATAATGTTTTTGTTTAAGGGGGGTGGGTGCCTACGGTGAGCTGAAAACTTTGCTGATGTTAAATAAAGGTAAAGATAAGGTTTAAGAGATCAGTAGATCAGCACTCAATAGCAGCCTCCTGCTTTACAGTATTTGTTTCAAAGTGCGACATAATCACTGCTGAAGGTGCTGATCCAGAGACCTGATGCGGGAAATTTCTGGCCACCCGTCGGTCATGCTGATCGGCACGATTCCTGTTACTTCTCGGAGGGGATGCAGTATTGATGGCTGACAAGATATGTGATTTAAAAATATCTATTATTTTAGGAGGTTTTGTGCTATTTTGGGGCTCCACTCTGGCATTTTCTTTTTTGTCTTGGTCATCGCTGCGCTGATATCAGACTGTGGATCTGTCGCTCTGTCAAATCAAAAACAAAAGTATTTTGTTTTGAACTCAGCTATACGTCTGCCCTTACTGTGTCCGGGTAATCTTTTCAGTTATTAGCACTTCTGAGCACGCTCATCACCACAGTGATGTAGAATTGTCTGGATGAAGTTTTGTCCAAATACAAAACCAGTCATTATTCTCTGCTGCATGGTTCTGCAAATTCTGTTCTCCTTTAGCAATTCATTGTCTAAATTATTCTCTTGTCCTGGGACTAATTGTGTCAACATCTTGAACCTAGTGTTTCCATGTACTGGCCACAGGGTCTCCAGGTTCCTTTTCTCTTTGGCTTCTCATATATTTGGATCATGCCTAGGGGAGATGATTTTAACAAGTACACCATCGATAAATTCTCTGCTGGTGACCAGAGCCTGAAAACAATGGCAGCAGTTCTTCACACAAGTCTCCAGGACTGTTAAAGCCAGCATCACTTCCTAGTTCCTGTTGCCATTCAGCCGCTTCTTCACTGTTCTAATGGGATTTTTTGGGGCCATCGTCTGTTTTATTGATGATATCACATATTTCCACTTTAAGGTACCAGTTTGTTTTAGGAAGACCTACACACAAAATGTCAGTGTTCTTTTAAACTTGGAAGTATTTTAGTTTCTTACTGTCACCACAAGAGGTCAGTGAACAGTAATGATCATTTGTGTATCAGTCTGTTCTCTGTGATTTCTATATAATAATGACTATATTCATGTCTGCACTCAGTGAGCAGAAAAATATAAACCCCTGTACTATGTAACGTAATCCTGCCCCGCAATAAGAACAACCTTTATGAATGATTTGCTCACCTCAATTTACATACATATGAGCTGACAGAATATTAGAAACACTAATAAAAGGCCATCCAGAACAACAACACCACAACCTACGGCCTGGAAAATCTAAATATCAGCAATCTCACTTACACTGATTGTTGATGAGTTCCAGCTATTTTCCCATAAAACATCCCCTTGGGAGGTTCATCAACAGATACATTCTTTTTTCATTTTGTCAGTTGTTGTTGTTGTCAGAAACATTGTATATGATCCCACATGTCTTTTATTAAAGAAAGGAACTAAACTGCTTTTTGAGTCATGATTTATTTTATTTTGGAAATCTCTACAGGAAGTGTTTATTGTGTCTCCTTTGTACCAAAGATGGTGAGGTTTTCTATCTGAAAGCTACATACAGAGTATATTAATGATATTTTTAGATTGGATTTATTGATGATCTGATTTCACTATACATCTGTTTATTTTTCAGATAATTGTTCCAACATGTTCATAGTTTTAATATGATCAGCATTAATAGTATCAGTACTGCAGTTGCCCACTGTGACCACGCGAGGGCAGGGCTCGCTCACTCATTTCTGTATGAGTCCATGTCAGTTCCATAACATCAATATTCTCATAAATAGGAATTAATATAAAGATTAATCACCAGTGTGTATATCAGGGGTAACAGTCATTTATTATTATTAGGTAAGTATATCATGTATGATTATACCTGTAACATAATTCTAACTATCCATCTATTTTCCATACCCACTGTTTAGCATGGTGGGGGACAGGAGCCATTGCACTTTTCCTACAGAGCAGGTCTAGACTGTACTCTTTATAATATTAATTACAGAGACCCAACAAATCCAGTGAACACTATTTGTTTAGAGTTCAGGATTGTCATTACCAAATTATTTAGAGAATTATCTTATATGATACAAATAAACAATTGTCAACAACAATATTCACCATATTGAACAAAAATGGGAAATGAGCTAGAAATAGACATTGGTGTGGGAAAAGTTTTTCTCAGAAACTCACAAAGTTACAAATGCAAATATGTGGAGAGAGTTTCAATGGAAACTAGGTTGTTTTTTTTCTGACCCCTCATATCGCATCCATAATGAACCCTAGAAAAACAGTTGAATGCTGGAGGAATTGCGGAGATGGTAAAGATGGCAAAACATGCACATATGTTCTGGACATGAAATATCTGGAGTGAAATATTTGAATTACTTGATATAATAAGTAGAAAGTATTTAGTCCCCAGAGACCCATTGTTAGCCATCCTTGGGGTATTTGCAGAGAAAATGAGAGACAGGAAAAAGATACAGTATATTTACTACACATACACTGAACAGGCTCAAGAAAGAACCTCCATCCTATGACAAGTTATTAAAGGAATCTGCTAAATATAAAAAAAAAAATACTTTTATAATAACTAGTATTATATATTTTAATCTTAAATTATTTTTCCAGGGCAAACTGCATTATCAAGATGGTATTTTATTCAGAGATTACTACTGTATGAATAGACCTGAAAGACAGCAATGTAGCTGTGGGGAAGGACTTGGTCGGGGACAGGGGAGCGAAAGGACTGATATGGTGGATGAACAAGAAAGGATAGATGTTACTGGAGTGTGAGTGACAGACTGAACAATGACAGGACAAATTAATGTAGGATGTTGGTACAGAATGGAGAAAACAGGTTAGAGAGGGAGAGTAAGGAAAGGGTGGGAGATATTTTCTTTCCTACCCAATGTTGTAAAAACCTACCCAATAAACATCAAGTTGGAAAGTCAATACATGCAAGGTTCAAGGCTGATGTAAATGCCAGTGTCATAAAATATCACAAACAATACATATAAAAAACATTATAGACCAATATAATAACATAGATATTAACACATAATAACATGTTAATACTTATTCATTTGCAAACCAACAACTGATATTGATTAGAGAACATAACAAAGTGATTATTCATTACAATGTAACAAGTATTTAATTTCAACAGTTTAAATGTTACAGATATTTATTTTATGAACCATCACAAATTGTTCACATGTTGTTCAGTGTTTCACTGGCAGGTTTTCTCAGACTGGCTGGTGAGAGAGGGGTATCTGTAGGCAGATTGGTGAGAATCTGCTTCCTGTTGCTTCGTCACACTCTGATCATTGGTCTACAGCTGCAGAGAAATGGACAACTTGACCGTTGTCCTCAGGAAATCTGCATTGCTGTGTGACTGCTAGTAATCAAAGGGATGTACAAAAGAGTGAGCATAATGACATAGTAAGAGTTATACCCAACAGTTAACGTGCATATCTTCTTCTTTTCCTTTCAGCTGTTCCCTTTCAGGGGTCCCCACAGCGAATCATGTGCCTCCATCTAACCCTGTCCTCTGCATCCTCTTCACTCACACCAATTAGCTTCATGTCCTCTCTCACTACATCCATAAATCTCCTCTTTGGTCTTCCTCTAGACCTCCTGCCTGGCAGCTCCAACCTCAGCATCCTTCTACCAATATATTCACAGTCTCTCCTCTGAACACGTCCAAACCACCTCGATCTGGCCTCTCTGACTTTATCTCCAACACATCTAACATGAGCTGTCCCTCTGATGTACTCATTCCTGATCCTGTCCGTCCTCGTTCCTGATCCTGTCCGTCCTCGTCACTCCCAAAGAGAACCTCAACATCTTAAGCTCTGCTACCTCCAGCTCTGCCTCTTGTCTTTTCTTCAGTGTCACTGTCTCTAAGCTGTACGACATCGCTGGTCTCACCGCCGTCTCGAACACCTTTCCTTTCATTCTTGCTGATACTCTTTTATCACACAACACACCTGACACTTTTCTCCACCCGTTCCAACCTGCTTGCACTCGCCTCTTCACCTCTTTTCCACAGTCTCCATTGCTCTGAACTGTTGACCTTAGTACTGCTTCATTCCTCTGTTTTCCAGAGCAGACCTCCATCTCTCTAGATTTTCCTCCACCTGCTCCCTGCTCTCACTACAAATCACAATGTCATCCGCAAACATCATAGTCCATGGAGATTCCTGTCTAACCTCATCTGTCAGCCTGTCCATCACCAGAGCAAACAAGAAGGGGCTCAGAGCCGATCCTTGATGCAGACCCACCTCCACCTTGAACTCCTCTGTCACACCTACAGCACACCTCACCACGGTCTTACAGCTCTCATACATGTCCTGCACCACTCTAACATACTTCTCTGCCACTCCAGACTTCCTCATACAATACCACAGCTCCTCTCTTGGCACCCTGTCATACGATTTCTCTAAATCTACGAAGACACAATGCAACTCCCTATGACCTTCTCTGTACTTCTCCATCAGCATCCTCAAAGCAAATACTGCATCTGCTGTACTCTTTCTAGACATGAAACCATATTGCTGCTCACAAATGCTCACCTCTGCCCTTAGCCTAGCTTCCACTACTCTTTCCCACAACTTCATTGTATGGCTCATCAGCTTTATTCCTCTGTAGTTGCCACAGCTCTGCACATCTCCCTTGTTCTTAAAAATTGGCACCAGTACACTTCTCCTCCATTCCTCGGGCATCCTCTCACTCTCCAAGATCTTGTTAAACAAACTAGTCAGAAACTCTACTGCCACCTCTCCTAGACACTTCCATACCTCCACAGGTATGTCATCAGGACCAACTGCCTTTCCACTCTTCATCCTCTTCAACGTCCTCCTCACTTCACTTTTGCTAATCTTTGCTACTTCCTGCTCCACACCAGTCACCTCTTCTACTCTTCATTCCCTTTCATTTTCCTCATTCATCAACTCTTCAAAGTACTCCTTCCATCTTCCCATCACACTCCTGGCACCTGTCAATACATTTCCATCCTTATCTTTAATCACCCTAACCTGCTGCACATCCTTCCCATCTCTATCTCTTTGTCTGGCCAACCTGTACAAATCCACCTCTCCTCTTTAGTGTCCAACCTAGCATACAAGTCCTCATATGCTCTTTGTTTGGCCTTTGCCACCTCTACCTTCACCTTACGCTGCATCTCCCTGTACTCCTGTCTACTCTCTTCAGTCCTCTCAGTGTCCCACTTCTTCTTAGCTAACCTCTTTCTCTGTATACACTCCTGAACTTCCTCGTTCCACCACCAAGTCTCCTTGTCCGCTTTCCTCTTCCAGATGACACACCGAGTACCCTCCTACCTGTCTCCTGATCACATTAGCTGTAGTGGTCCAGTCATCTGGGAGCACTTCCTGACCACCCAGAGTCTGTCTCAGCTCCTCCCTGAAAACTACACGACATTCTTCCTTTTCAACTTCCACCACTTCGTCCTCTGCTCTGCCTTTGTCCTCTTCATCTTCCTCACCACCAGAGTCATTTTACACACTACCATCCTGTGTTGTCTGGCTACACTCTCCCTACCACTACTTTACAGTCACTGGTCTCTTTCAGATTACAACGTCTACACAAGATGTAGTCCACCTGAGTGCTTCTACCTCCGCTCTTATATGTCACCCTATGTTCCTGCCTCTTCTGGAAGAAAGTGTTCACTACAGCCATTTCCATCCTCTTTGCAAAGTCTACCACCATCTGTCCTTCTGCGTTCCTGTCCTGAAGACCAAACCTGCCCATCACATTCTCATCACCTCTGTTCCCTTCACCTACATGCCCATTGAAATCTGCACCAATCACCACTCTCTCACCTCTGGGGATGCTCTGCATCACTTCATCTAACTCACTCCAGAATTTCTCCTTCTCTTCTAACTCACATCCTACCTGTGGAGCATAACCAATCACAACATTGAACATCATCCCTTCAATTTCCAGCTTCAGACTCATCAACCTGTCTGATACTCTTTTCACCTCTAGAACATTCCTCACAAACTCCTCTTTCAGTATAACTCCTACTCCGTTTCTCTTCTTATCTGACCCATGGTAGAACAACTTGAACCCTGCTCCTAAGCTTCTAGCCTTGCTACCTTTCCACCTGGTCTCCTGGACACACAGTATGTCCACCTTCCTTCTCTGCATCGTGTCAATCAACTCTCTAGCCTTCCCTGTCATAGTCCCAACATTCAAAGTCCCTACTGTCAGTCCTACATTCTTAGCTTTCCACTTCTCTCTCTGCCTACGAACACACCTTCCTCCTCTCCTTCTTCGTCTTCGACCAACAGTAGCCCAATTTCCACCGGTACCCTGTAGGTCAACAGCACCGGTGGCGGTCGTTGTTAACCCGGGCCCCGACCGATCCAATATGGAAGTCATTGTCACGATTCGCATTTTTAATTTGGCATGTGTTTTACGTCAGATGCCCTTCCTGACACAACCCTCTGCATTTATCCAGACTTGGGACTGGCACAAGAAGACACTGCCTTGCGGTTGCATTACATACATACATACATATAAAACTAAAAAAATATAGTTTGTTTTTTTTAGTTTTATATGTATGTTAACTGTTGTTAACATACATAGAAAGTAGTATAAAGTATAAATAGTTAGATAGATACAATGCAAAATTCAAAGGTGGAAAAGGAAAGGGTAAGAGTACAAAAAAATAGAGAAAGAGAAAAAAGTATGAATTTGAATTTAAATTTAAAAAATGGGGGTTAAAGGGGTCAATATGCTTTCCCAACCTGTTCTCATTCCCAGGGCGTCATATACCAACGTTTTGTCACACCCCTGGGCGTTGTATACAGATGCACATGGTGACCTTTAGCATCTGTAGGAGATGCCTTCAGAAACTGTGTTGTTAGGTTTACGCAACAAAACTACTTGGTTAGGTAGTAGGAAGTCACATGATTTTTGGTTTCATGCAGAACTTGAATCCCGGTCTGCTGGGTTAATGTCCTGTGTTTGTTTGTGTAATCCATCCACCCCACCACCTCCACAGGCGGACTTTCTCTCTCTTTATGTTGCTTGTTATACTACATCACCTAATTTCCTTTAGGCTTTCTGACAGCCCTGTATGTCCCATATAGACGCTAAAGGGTACCTTGTGCACCTGTATACAACACTGAGGGGTGTGAGAAAACATCGGTATTTGACGCCCTGGGAATAAGACTGGGCTGGCTTTCCACATACATACACATGGAGGCCAAACAGAGTGATGGATAGCAGAGCAAGGTGGACAAGTCTGCATAGGCTATGGTACACATTTTAATAACTGATTTATGTAAACACTGATTTATGTTCTGTTCTTGGAGGTTGGTTGTGGGGTCAGCTCTGGATAAATTGTTAGAAGTGAATTGAAGTTTCAGGTTTCGTGAAAGTGGTTATGGTTGTCTTTAAGAGTAGCTGTAAGATCATATTTCTCCAATATTAGCTTCTCTGCACTGGCTCACTGTAAAATCCAGAATAGAATTTAAAATCCTTCTCCTCACCTACAAAGCTCTTAATGGTCTGGCACCCTCGTATCTTAAAGATCTCATAATACCATATTATCTGACCAGAACACTGCGCTCCCAGAATGCAGGGTTACTTGTGGTTCCTAGAGTCTCCAAAAGTAGAATGGGAGCCAGAGCCTTCAGTTATCAAGCTATCAATCACTATTTCACACAGGGCCATTTAGGTTTGGATTTTTTTTCCCTTCCCAGAGACAATCTGGCACTGGTGGTGTGGGTAAGCCTGGTATTTAAACTGTGGAGACTGATGGTTGATTGAAGACAGGTGAGCTGGTAATCAGCAGCAAACCAAGGAGCCAGACCAGAAGACATACACACACACACACACACACACACATACACACATCTAGAGACGAGACGAGGACACACAAGAAACACAAGGAGAGGAGATCACAAAAGAGCATGCAGGGATGGGGAGGATAAGGTGGCTGACTATGACAAGAGCAGCTTACTACTCATCATTAATAGAGGAAAATAAGAACAACACCAGGTTTCTTTTCAGCACTGTAGCCAGGCTGACAGAGAATCACAGCTCTATTGAGCCATGTATTCCTATAGCCCTCAGTAGTAACGACTTCATGAGCTTCTTTAATAATAACATTTGAACTATTAGAGAAATACATTAATCACATCCTACCCTCAACCGGTAGCGATTTATCTTCAAGCACAGGAACCTTAGAAACAACTGTAAAACCTGATATATATTTAGACTGCTTTTCTCCCATCGACCTTCTTCAACTAACTTTGACGATTAATTCATCCACCTGTCTCTTAGACCCCATTCCAACTAGGCTGCTGAAAGATGTTTTACCCTTAGTTAGCACTTCTTTACTGGATATGATCAGTCTGTCTTTATTAACAGGCTATGTACCACAGTCCTTTAAAGTAGCTGTAATTAAACTTCTTCTTAAAAAGCCCACTCTTGATCCAGGGGTTTCAGCCAACTATAGACCTTCTGTATATCTAACCTTCTCTTTCTCTCTAAGATCCTTGAGAAAGCAGTTGCAAACTAGATGTGTGACTTTCTACATAACAATAGTTTATTTGAGGATTTTCAGTCAGGATTTAGAGTGCATCAAAGCACAGAGACAGCAGTGGTGAAAATTACAAATGACCTCTTAATTGCATCAGACAATGGGCTTGTCTCTGTACTTGTTTTGTTAGATCTTAGTGCTGCATTCGACACCATTGACCATCACATCCTGTTACAGAGACTGGAACATTCAATTAACATTAAAGGAATCGCACTAAGCTGGTTTAAATCCTATCTATCAGATCAATCTCAGTTTGTACATGTTAACGGTGAGCCCTGTGTGCACGCCAAAGTTAGTCACGGAGTTCCACAAGGTTCTGTGCTTGGACCGATTCTATTCACCTTATATATGCTTCCTCTGGGGAATATTATTAGGAAACACTCCATAAACTTTCATTGATATGCAGATGATACCCAATTATATCTATCGATCAAGCCAGATGAAACTAACCAGTTAGCTAATCTTCAAGCAAGCCTTAAGGACATAAAAACCTGGACGACCTGCAATTTTCTGATGTTAAACTCAGACAAAACTGAAGTTATTGTACTTGGCCCCAAACACCTCTGAGACACATTTTCTAAAGATATAGTTACTCTAGATGGCATTACACTGGCCTCCAGCACCACTGTAAGGAACTCCCACATGAAATAAATTTCAAGGACTGCCTTCTTTCACCTACGCAACGTTGCAAAAATCAGGCACATCCTGTCTCAAAATGATGCCAAAAAACTAGTGCATGCATTTGTTACTTCTAGGTTGCACTATTGCAATTCCAAATCAGGTTGCATGAATAAGTCCCTTAAGACTCTCCAGTTGATCCAGAATGCTGCAGCACGTGTACTAACAAGAACTAGGAAAAGAGATCATATTTCTCCAATTTTAACTTCTCTGCACTGGCTCCCTGTAAAATCGAGAACAGAATTTAAAATCCTTCTCCTCACCTACAAAGCTTTTAATGGTCTGGCACCATTGTATCTTAAAGATCTCACAATACCATATTACCTGACTAGAGCACTGCGCTCCCAGGAAGCACGGTTACTTGTGGTTCCTAGAGTCTCCAAAAGTAGAATGGGAGCCAGAGCCTTCAGTTATCAAGCTCCTCTCCTGTGGAATCAGGTCCTAGTTTGGGTTTGGGAGGCAGACACCATCTTCACACATGATGAGAGTAGGCTTAAGACTTTCCTCTATGGTTTTTTATTTCTCTTGTTGTGAAGCACTTTGTACTTTGTTTTGATAAGTGCTCTATAAATAAAGTTTTATTATTATTATTATTATTATTATTATTATTATTATTATAAAGCTTATAGTTAGGGCTGGCTTGGGTGAGCCCTGAACCATCCCTTAGTTATGCTGCTATAGGCCTAGACTGCCGGGAGACATCCCATGATGCACCTCTTTCCTCTCTTCTCCTCTCCCTCTCCATCTGTATGCATTTTTCTCCCATTATTGCATGTTACTAACTCGACATCTTCTCTCTCCCGTAGTTCTGTGCTTTCTCGTTTCTCTCCTTTCTCCTTCTGTTGCTTTCAGCAGGTATTTCTGCCTCCGGAGCTGCAGAGTCTGGATCTGTGGTTGTGGGCCACCTGCTGCCCCCGTGTTCCCGCTCGACAACTGCTACTACAATTGTTATTATTGGCTTTGTTACTATTATTGTCATTATTATTCCTATTCCTATTATTATAAACTTCATTAATGTTAATTTTACCACTACCATTACATTATTATTATTTTAAAATTCTAGGTGGAATTTGCATTGTGCTTCCTTCTCATTGAAATTGAATTGAAGTTTAAGATATATCACCATATCAAGTGTATAAAGAATGACTAAACGAGTTTCTTGAGTAAGATATGTCTTTAAGATGATCTCAGGTGTTTCTGTTAGGACGGTGAAGTTGTGCTACACTCAGCTCCATCCATCAGCTGACACAGGCTGTCACATCAAACAGGCTGCAGTTGCTGGGCTGCAACAGGCACTTATCCTCCATGTTCTTCCTCAACGTGAAGGACTCCTCTTTCAAAGCTGTGGTAAGTCACCATCAGTTTTGACCTCAACTTTAAATGAACTAGTCTGACCTGGTCCCTTCTGTCTCACAGGCTCAGGAAAGGAGGAGGAGAGAGAGGGAGCAGGAGGCCAGACTAAGAGCCCTGCAGGAGCCCATAGGAAAAAGGTTTATTAAAAATGTTGCTGTCCTGCCAGACTGGCGAGCCCAGCTCCCAGATCTGGGATCCTGGTGCAGACACTTCCCTTGTTCACATGTCACTGGCAGAGCACCCACTGGTGATGGACTCCAGGAGACCTCAGTATCTGATGATAACAAAATGATGATCCTCATCAATGTGGACACCTCAGGTGCATCTGTAATACTATAATTTGCAGTAATTAATGTAGTATGACTGTGTGTACACAAACATTTTAGTCTTCTCTGTTTTCCTCTACTTTGTAAAATGCAAAATATAAAATGTAAAGTCAGATAATGATAATAGTAAGTAATGGTAATGGTAAATATTAAAACTCTCTCAGTATGTTTGTATACTTTCATCTGTCTAATGATAGGCATGTAATAAACAAAAGACTTCTAAAACTTCTAAAAAAACATAACAAATCTAGGGCTTTGAGTAGTCAGAAAGACTAGAAAGGAGCTATATAAGTACAGTCCATTTACCATCTACTAAACTATTTATATACGGCTGAAAAGAGCAAAAATAAATGACAAAAAATGGTAATAGTATGTTAGAGTTTTAACTTCTTCCTATATTTCTTTACTAAGGATGATTATGAAATATCTATTCATGTTTTGGTTTTCTTTGGCCGAAAGGTTAATCTTATTCAGCCTATGAGGTTAACTGAAACAAACTTCTGATGGCATTATAGCATGTGTTCAATCTAAAATGTGCCTAATAAAATAAACCACATGTATTTTACAGCATGTTGTTATGGGCATCAAAAATAACTTACAACTGCAACTTTTAATATATATTAATGTCACTCGATATTAGTGTTGCTATATTAGTATTACTCCACCAACAATCAAAATGTATAACTACCAGGCAAAGAGGGCACTTGACTTGAGGGCCCCAGACCCTCATGGACCTCCAAAAGCTCCAGGTTCACTGTGTGACAGTTGGTTTGCGGTAATATTAATAGTAACTTTATATGATAGACTGAAGGTAGGTCCTGCTTTATTGTGGCATTGCTTTGAAGAGGGACCTTGTTTTTCATCTAGCTTTACGACCTTAATTACTGATAATGAGCTTACACCTAAATTCATTTCTGGTGAATCAATTTACCACACCGCACACCTAGGGCCATTTAATATTCCAGCATACTAATATACAATTCACAGAGACGGGGAAGACATGTAAGAAGAACGTATAAGCTAGTGGACTATTCAGAAAACATAGTCTGATGTAAAGTATACATATACATATAACTTGCATAATTTTAAAAAAGTATTTTGCAGTAATATTGTGAAAATATGTAAGACAAAGAAAAAACAATAAAACATAAAAATGAATACATTAAATTAATGATTTAATAACAAATCATTGGTATAGAAGGCAACAAAAAGAAAAAAGAAAAGAAAAGAAACAATATATTGGCCAAAGATATGTGTTTGTGAATTAGTCAAGAAGAGGATTTAAAATGATTGTTCGGGAATAAAGTTCCCACATTTAGGCAAATATCTCATGCATTTTATAGTTTTTGTTCTCCGAATTTTTTAAGAAGGTAAGTATCCACATCCGTAAGAAAAAAATCTCAATATTGAATAGAAGATTGGAATTGTTCGGGGAGCAGTAGAATAAAATATCAACATCATCAAAGTTTATATTGACAATGACTTTGGCTGACAAGTAGTTTTTCGTTTTTTCCAAACATTTCTCAGTATGTAGACAACTGATAAATTAGTATTTATAGACTCAGTTTCTAAAGATAGAAAGTAACAGGGATACCATCTGTGCTTAACAGTGAAAAAGACCTCTTTCACTTTATGGTCGAGGAAGAAGGGGTGGGGGTTGTCCATGGAATAACAGCTCATTGTTATTGAAGTTAAATGTGTTATACTTGCTGACTGCATATGTGTGGTAAATGCTAACTGTATTTGCTGCGTTGTGAGTCTTAATTTGAAACTGTGACCGGAAGATAGTGTTTTCAGTCTTGTTAATGCTCCCTTGACGCAGCTCCGTAACGATGCCTGCCATCGCTGTACCTGGATGAGACAGTCCTGCATCCAGCTGTGTTCTCGCGCACCGCACCGGAGCGTGCCAGGCGCGAGACAGGGCCGTATTCACCGGCGGCTGGAGAGATCTTTCCTCCTGGTTAACCGTGAAGGCTGGCAAAAAAGATACAGGTGTCCCACGAGACCCGGTTGCTGCCTATCGACTAGAAAGGGGTGGGGGTGGTGGGGGGGGGGGCACCGTCGCATCTGTTGCCTGGGTGAATTCATTAACACGTTAGCATCCAGCTAGCTAGCTAGCTAACGTTATATTCCTCGGTACCTAACGTAATAAGGAGGTTTAAGTTACACCGAAAATCACGAATGTCATCACGCGTTTCTGGTGGACACCGCTCGACATGAATCTTCAGTAAATACTGGGTTCGGTTACGGGGCGATACATTACGTCCGGAGAAGAAAACGTACCTTAAAGGTGTCGGAATGGATTTCATGTAAAGCTAGGGAGCTAACGGGAGCTAGCAGGCTAGCTTCATGGAAATACAGTTGTAGACTATGCGGCTGCTGCAGAGCGTAGCTTGTAGCTACACACCCTGCTAGCTAACATGGACTGTTTGCTTCCCATTAAGTCTAACGGTGTCTCAGAAAGGTAAATACAATGATAATACTGCATTCAATAGTCAGCTAAACGCGACAATGGAGTCTTTCCTGCAGATCGCTCCCCATTCCCTGGCTATAGTGCTGTCCAGGGTCGGGGCTGGGGAGGCGGTGGGGGCGGTCGGGGTGTCAGAGAGCGACGAGTTGCCGAGACACCACACCGGCTATGAGATTTTTGCCGATTTCAAAGCAGAAAATACCCAGCACCATGTGTGGAACCAGCGGATTACTGAGGCTGTTTCCGAGACTTTCTTTCTGGGATGGATAGATGAGCACGTGCTGTTGATACAGGGGAAGGAGGACCATCTGGAGGTGCTGAGGGAGGGATGGATGCGGAGGTCCCTCAATCCGCCACGGGGATTCACCATCAAATACCTGGGTAAGGCCTCCACACCTGTCTGCTTAAGTTTAGCCTAATTTTCGTGAGCTTGTGAGTGTTTCCATGGAGACTACCTCCATTCAGCACCGAGACATTGATGCTGCCCATCATCATCATCATCATCATCATAGCCTGCTGAACTATTTCTCTGTTGCATTCAGGCTCAGTTCTAAAACTGATTAGTCAGATATTCCATTGGCATGTGCCACATTGAAGCAATTACATAAATGGAAACGTTTATTATAATTGCCTTAAAATCGTATAGGTGGATGGAAAAATGTAATTGCAGTCTCTAATTTGTACCACATGATTTGGTTCAATAACTGCTTTGCTACATTTTATATGTACACCTTTTATGCCTGCACATGTTCAGAACTAGACTACTTGTAGTCATTAAATTAAATTAAATTCACTAATGCAGAAGTCCAAATTAATTTTCTCTTGCACTTGTAAATCCCCCAGAATAAGACATCTAACTAAACTGTAACTCATTTGGCAGTCTTATACTAACAGCCAGTGATGTAGGAGGAAGAGGTGAAAAAGGCCTAACATCACTTTTCTTAGCTTTTTATTTCATAAAACAGGATTAGAGACATTTTCAGCGTAACTTTGAATATTTATGTTGTGAATTTATGGTACTGTCAAGACACAGGTATTACTGTTAAAATGATTTGTTGGTAGGTCCAGGGGATATAATTACCACTAGCTGTACCAGCTACTAACAGGCCACAACATATGCTAAATGCTTTGATTGATTGTCAACAACAAGAAAGGGTGCTGGCCTTTCCTGCACCCCGATGAGCTTATCTCAGTTCCTGTGGTCACTCCAGTCCTTCCCCTACAGCGCTGTTGTCTCGTGTCGCCAACTGTGCACTGAACTCGATGTTGGTTTCAGGTCACTTAGATGAACAAATAGACGCAGACAGAAACTATACCAAATACTTCAGGGATGTGGGTTATCAATCATTGTCCATCAAGTCTCAACAAAAAGTTGCACTGTGCGTTCATCTGCAGCACGCCACTCTCAAGCAACCATATCTCCACTCTCCGCTTCTCTCCTTTTTTGTTGTCTGGCCTCTGACAGGCTTATGTTAGCTAAGACCCGCACTCTGGCAAGCTTGGCAACCAATCAAAAATAACAAATGACAACCTGTGGCTGTTACAGTACAAAATATTGCTGATGATAAGAAATATCAGGCGTCTAAAGATGAGTTCAGACAAAAAGTGAAACAAATTTTTGCCTTGCTTTATTTGCCCAAATTTGACCACTGGACCGTTAACCTGTAAGCTAGCTAGCAACCGTCTGTGTGCGCAGTTGGTGAGTGCCTATCAGTATTTGTTTGCCTCTGACTGATCTCAGAACTCATCAGGAACTCTGATTCTTTATGTTATTTTTCTCCAGTCTCTCTGCTTTTTCTTCTCGTTTCTGTACATTTATGTTATAACACCAGTTTCATAAAGCCCCATGCTCCAATTTTTTGCTCCAGTTAAAATATTTTCAACGCATATTTGCCTCAGTTTTTATTGCTCTGGGCAAATTCATGTCCACTTTGACTTTATATGCAATCTTGCCCCATTTAAAATTTGCCTTGTGCTCTGTCTGAACACAGTTCGACGGCTCTGTCACCGCTCCGTCTCGGGTTCAGTGTCCACTGGAAACGTTTCAGAAGCGGAGCGCCTGGTCTTTAGCAGCCACATTTATAATATAGTTTAGAGTTGTTTTTGCTGAAATGTTTCTTTTACAAGCATAAATACACATTTTCATCGCATTTAGTTGTGTTGTGGTTGGACATGAATATGACAACCTTTTACTGGCTCAGTCATCATAATGTGACTTAAGTATGGCATTTCGTTCATGTGACAACAGGTGGTTGTGTATGGGGGAGACAGTAACCTCTGCCTTTGTTCAAAGATGGTTTCTGGTGTCAGATGTGAATGTCCTCCTTGATCTTTCTTTGGCCATCCACTGACTCCTGATTGATGACCTGTGAGCGGTTTTGGTCTGGTGTTCAGATGTTGTCTGTTTGTGGGTTTCATTCAGTCTCTTGTCTGGGGTCCTTGCTGTTTCACTGATGTAGGCTTGGGCGATATAATGATATACACAGCGATATAATGATATACACAGGGGGGGGGGCTGGAGCTGATCCCAGCTGACACTGGGCGAGAGATCAGGGTACGTCCTGGACAGGTTTGCCAGTCAATCACATTTGCACCTATGGACAAGTTAGAGTTGTCAATTAACCTAAATAACCTAAATAGATAAATGATAATTATTAATAATTTATTATTTAAATTCAGGGTATATTCACGTTTTGTCCCCAAAAAACCCTTTTAACAGGGAAAAATTTAAGAAACCTCAGAAGGAGGAGCAACAGAGAAGGGATCCCTCTCCCATGATGGACAGATATGCTGTACAGTATGAACAATCATGATGACAAATTTATAATAGATTTGAATATATATATGAAGAATGTAGATCAAGGAGGACGTTGAGCAACGTCAGGTGTCGCCAAACTGACCTGAGCCTCACGACCTCCTCCATGAAGACCTGAAAGAGGACAGACTGCACAAACACACAAGAGGCAAAACTAAAGCACATCATTCACACAGAGAGGAGAAAGAAACAGACACACACAGAGGGAGAGAGAGAGAAGAAGAGAGGCTGAA